>CM040922.1:23023536-23058536 GCA_023029165.1 Gobiocypris rarus
GAGGGTTCGTTTTGAAAGCGGCAACCGGAATGATTCTCTTGATCACAGGGCTTGTTAATGTCTTTATCAAACAAACACAATGATTTATTTCTCATCCACCCGAGATTAATTGGAATATTATTTCTGTATTACATGGCCCACCCGATCGGTCGATATAAGCACGAACCACACACAGACACACACACACACACACACACACACACACACACACACGTGCGTGTGCGCTCAGATCAAGAAAGGAATATTATTTCACTATTTGAGATTCATAGGGCTGCCGACCATTACATATAACGTTTTACATAAAATTTGTTGCACCATTCCTGTCGAATCCTATATAGAAGGCACAACACTGTGTCTGCAAATCCAGCACCTGAGACTTGTTTACAAACGATTCCGCAGTGAAATGAAGAACACACGTACTTGTCTTCCCCACGTGAGCTGGAACTTCATTAAAAATAAAGTTCAACCACTCATTCCTAATAGTAGCTTTCGAAGGAAACTTATGCAGCGACTGTGTTCTTCCACAACCTGACACAGAGCAATATATTACTTTGCTCGCCATGATCACTGCTCTGTAAAGCCCTCGACTCTGTGGGCGGGGCTTCAGAAGCATACATACATATTCATCAGTTGAGTTGCATTTTTTCTTCCCATGACGTCATTGGATTCCAGTTCCCGTTTTCTGGGCCTGGTGTCTATAAAAGCTTTTCTCTTGACTAACAAGGTTTTCAGCTCTGAAACTTACAGAATATTCTTATATCATGATGAACTTTGATATATCAAAGGCTCTAGGGAAAGTTGGTTTCTCAATTCATCACCCCTTTAAGACCAAAGTGCACAACAAAGTCATTGTCTCCTAAAATAGGAATAGATTCTAAACTGCTGAAACGAGTTGTCAGTAATTCCAGTCTCACTTCTGTAACATACCTACGTTTGAAACAAGTTTGCATTATGCTACCCTATGTTCTTCATTGGCTCCCATCGGACATCTACATCTACTGCTTACCACCCTTAAACACTGTACTAGTAGCGGAGGTCTGGAAGAGTTTGGTTCGTGTTGTTGTCGTCTTGTCAAGAAGACGGTGTTTTCTGTGCTGCAAATCCACTTTGCATGTACTTCCAAAAGATGAGGACTCAGGCTGTAATTGCTACAGTAACATTACTGTTTGCATCACGAGAGCTGAGGAAGCCTCTGGAGTTTCTTTTCCAACCCGTGCTATAAGGGATAGACCAATTTGCTTATGGCCAATCACAACAGACTAGGCCATCTGAACAATTAGACAGAGTAGGCACACGGAAAGGAGGGGATTAGAGACAGAATATCAGAACGAACGTTTTCAGGAACCTTTAAAATGACATATTAGGAGCACTTTAACTTCTGATTGAGCTCAGTCAGTTTTGTTTATAATATAATGTATCAGGTAGTGTATGATCCAAAAGTCTGAGACCACTTGTAGAAAATGCTTCTATTTTGCATTATATTAGATGACATCACACAGAATGTTAAATATTAATTTAGCATCAAAATGTTTTAAAGATTTTTTTAAAACGTCAAAACACTGTTCATTACCAGTTTCACATAAGACAAATCCATACCATCAATGAAGCCTAAGACGGTTTCATTGTTGTTCCAATCTAGGAGCGCCAGCGTCTTGAGACCATCATGTCCCTGTGCTCTGAGCTGGACCGGTCTGATGTGTGCCGGATGGAGACTGATTCGGGTGTCTCAGCTGTGTCAGACCTGCAGAAGATCAACCGAGAGCTGGAGAAGCTGCAGGTGTCTGATGATGAATCCGTGTTCTCAGACACTGCAGCAATGTCTCTGGATAGCGAGTATCTGGGTAAGGGTCGGACAGAGATCCTGACCCAGAGACAGCGCAGATTCAGTGGACACAGGGAGACCAGGCCCCAGTCACCCACCACCAGCCTACGGAGCTCAGCCCCCTCACCCTCTCCACACCTTCGCAGCAAGGTGAGACACTATGCAATATGTATTTATCTACCTGAATACCTTTTTTTTCTTTTTTACATGTTGCATCTACATGTATCATTACTGATGTCAAACAGTGAAGATCAATTTTTGGATGTCACAAAACCTATCCAGGAGCATGTGCGGATCAATCCAAATTAATAAAAAAAAATGCCAATCCTATTTGAAAAATCCAAAGAAAATCCTATTTGTAAGGCCATTTTTGTTTGCATTGTTGTATTATATATTTTTAATAAATTCTGTTGCTGTAATGTGAAATAAATAATTATGTATTTGAAATGTTTTTTTTAAACATAATTTGTAGTATGTGTTGTACCAATAATTGAATCTCTGCTAATTGTATGTAAAAAAAAAAAAAAAAAAAAATTATATATATATATTTTAATATATAAAAATTATGTAAAACAATTAAGTATATTATAATAGAATATTATCTCTTTATTACTATATTGTCATTATGTAACACAAACATCTAATTCTCATTAGTGTAATGTGAAAAATTGATATATTTAAATTATTATTTAAATTATTAACATTATTTGTCGTGATTTTAGAACATTCATATTTTTAAAAAATCTATAAAAAAAACTTACTATACAGTAATGATATATTTTTTTACAGTGACCAGTCATTAATTTATATATTTCTTTATTATTTATTATGAGATTCACTTTTCTAATAATTTCAGCTCCAAATTACGTTATTTCTTGCCTCTGTGTTTATTCTTACTGTATATGACATCATCTCCAATGTGTTCAAATCTAAAGCAATTTACAACTGTATTCAATGTCCCAGATTGCACTTATGATTCAGTGGAAAGTATGCAGTCCTCTGGAATCTAAAGTATGCAAAACAGTTTGGGAATGCTGTGGAGTCTTTATACCTGACACACTCCCTATGGATGTCTGTTTCTAAACAGCATGACAAAGCAAACTTTAGCCTTTTAAAATGCTGACTTAACACACTTGCAGTCAGATACTGAAATTAGTTTTTGAAACAGATTCCGTCTGCATTTTAAGCACAGTGGAAGAAGTGTTTTTCCATTGGATATCTATAATGACATAATGCTGTGTTTGAGTTAAATTTACTTTCTCAGGAGAGAGGGGCAGTTATTGCCTCTCCTGCAAAAGGAGAGGAACAGGAAATTACTCTATTCCCGGGTGGATTTGCTGTGCATCTGTGCGTCTATGTACTCAAGACACATGTGACAGTAATTGTAGGAAAGAAACACAGAAATTTAAGGAAAGAATGCAGATCTGTATATAATTTCTCCCACATTTACCCTCTGCTCTTAAGCAATATTTCTTAATAAACTCTCATGACAGTTGCTATTGTTGATCACAGTTTGCATTTAAACATATTCATAGACCCATGTTGGATATTTCTGGTAAATGTCAAACGCATGGAGATCAGACGCCATTATCAGACAGAGGCGACTCTGTAGTCTCACATCTGTTGCTGAGCTACATTCCTCTGCGATGTCACTGAAAAACCTTATATCCTCAGAAACGGCCAAGCTGTCATGAGGAGCTGTTTATTCATTTCAGAGTTCAACCAGAGTTCATGTCAGGTCTGAATGTCTGTATTTCTTTGTATTTAATCCATATTTTCAAATCTTCAAATAATTGTTATTGTGTGTTTGTTATATCAGCCAAGAAACAATGCAGGGGTTCTGCAGAACTTCTAAAAAAAATTTCCTGATGGTCCGAATTATCACTGAATTGCCCAAATCATCATCCAGGATGATATTTTTGTGTTTTTTTAAGCAGGTGTCTGAAGACAGGCAAGTGAGGCAGGAAGTGACACGTATAGAAGAGGAGAGGATTCAGGTGCTTAACAACATTGAGGAACTTGAACAGAAGATCAGAGATCTAGACACACAGATGGACGAGTCTATCAGAGAGGTGTGCATGCTTAAATAAGAAGCTTTGTGTTTTAAAATGAGGTAACATGTTTGATTGGCATTCCTGTAGCTCACAGTAGAGCGTGCTAGCAACACAAAGCTCATGGGCTCAATTCCCAGAAATCACAAGCTGTTTTGCATAAAAGCATTTCCAAATACATTAAAGCAGCACTAGGTCACTTTTGCTCTCGGGCTCCCCCTACAGTTGGGAAACAGTATTGTCCTCTACTACTGTCGCAAACTGTCATCCTACATCAGGGGATGCACACGTGCATTTGTTGACATGACAACCATGATAGCCCTGAACACTGCAGCAGGAGTTCACATGCAGGTGTTTATGGAGGACCAAATTACTCAAAATTAAATAATTAAATAAATAATGAATTCAATTAAACAACAATTAAATGTACCAGTTTATTCTGAAATAATTAAATAATTTATTAAATAATTTATTAATTAATTTAATAATTAAATAATTTATTTGATTAAATAAATAAATGTATCTATTTATTTTGTAAAATTACATGAAATTATTTAATATATTTCACAATTACCACACTCTTCCAAATAGATACAAATCTATTTTTTTATTATTTAATGTGCTTTTTCAAAAAGATGTTTTTCATAATAATATGCTGCATTTACGAATGAAGCCTATTTTGAGGAATCATGCATTTCCAAAGCAACATTTTTCCAAAGATTTTTTTCATAATAATGGAGGACATTTCACAAATGCCAATCAACAGGCAGTTGGCGGGGCTTGGCGCTGATTGGATAATCCTTTCAGATTGATTACTTTTTCCTGTCTGGATCTGGCAAGTTGCAAGGGGAAATAGGGGAATTGATTGTAAATTAATATGGCGGTAGGAATTGATCAAGATAAAAACACACTTACTTAAACACAGCCACATTTCTCATCATTTACAGGTTTTTAGAAAATTCAATAGAGTCAAAAAACATTTTCAGTCACAAATAAGAAATGAGAAGCACCCTTGGTGTTCCTTGATGTCACCACAGCACACACAGATCGATCTGTCATGTCTGTCGACTCTTTAACTTCAAACCAATCAGCGCCAAGCACCGCCCACTACCTGTTGATTGGCATTTGTGAAATGTCCTCTATTATTATGAAAAAAATCTTTGGGAAAATCGTGCTTCGGAAATGCATGATTCACAAATAGGCCCCATTCAGAAATGCAGCATATTATTATGAAAAACGGCTTTTTGAAAAAGCACATTTAATAATGAAAAAAATATTTTTAAACATAACAATAGTGTGTGGAAGAGGTGATTGTGAAATATATTAAATACTTTCAAGTAATTTTACAAAATATATATATACATTTATTTATTTAATTATTTAATTAATATTAAATTAAATTAATTATTAAATTATTAAATTAATTATTTAAGTAATTATTTAATTATTTCATAATAAACTGGTACATTTAATTGTTGTTTTATTGAATTCATTATTTATTTAATTATTTAATTTTGAGTAATTTGGTCCTCCATAGGTGTTCTGCTTGCGTCGCGTTTGAAATGTCTTCATCCCAGGTACAGTGGCATATGTTTCAGCATGTCATATGAATATAATTTCATGTTTTTTTTTTTCAAACGCCAAATGATCACGATAGTCCCGTTTATACCAGCGTCATTATAGTAGTCTAGTCCAGTGGTTTTCAAACTTTTTTAAGAGCGACCCTCTTTTTTTTTTGTTTTTTTGTCGCGACCCATATATAGGCATAATACTTATATACAATGGGCTATTTGACCATATTCTCCATTAAACCACTAGATGGCACGAAAGTTCAGCTCAGCACTTTTCCACACAACCGCTTTTGATCATTGACGAGTTCTGCACTAATTTGATTTAGGCCTATATATGGGACGCTAATTAGGCCTAACTGGTTAACCGTTAACCAACAAGAATTTTAACCAATTAATCGTTTGCTGCATGCTTCAAAATACAATAATGTTTTTGAGAGAGAAAAAAATCAGGTAGGCCTAAGTCACGTAGCTACAAGTTGCATTTGATTGCATTCAGAAAATACCAATAAAGTGAAATAATGTACAAACATTATAAACACTAGAAACATAGCTATTTTAGTTCCCCTTACTCCACAACAAATCCTTCAAAGTGAACAGTATTCAGAACGGATCAATAATTAAAAAATAGCCTACAATTAGGCTATAAAGCCAAAAAAATAATTTAATGAGAAACTGGACGTACTCAGCTTTGGTCTTGCGTAGCCCGACTCCCTCATTCGAATCCAAATGTTTCCATATTCGCGATGTAGCCTATTTGGATGCATAACCATTATTTATTATAGGCTTTGACATTCACTCGCGTCCCAATATTGATGGGAAAAAAATCATCCTCTTCTCTTGCGCAAAAATGTGCTTGGGAATAGAGACCTGCACTCCCGCGGTACTCGCGGGACCCAACGCATAGAGTGCAGCGCGGGAATAGATTTGATGGCTAAGTGCAGGTGCGTGCGGCAAGGTATTCGTGTGTGTGCGGGTTGCGGGAGAATAAAACTATTCGCGGGACTCCCGCAAAATAGAAATATCTAAAAATAAAATATCTTGAAACAAATAAATTGTTATGCATCTATTGCACAAATCAACAAGAACAACTAAAACAAAATAAAAATGATTTACAGGCGCAAGATAGGCAGAGTTTTTGTTTATAAATTGTTTTGCTGCTGTGCAATAACGAATTTGTGTTTATTTCTAGAGCGCAATGGCCAAACAGATGCATTTAAGATAGAATCCACTCACCGCTCAAAACGTCTGAGTTTTTTGCGCAGTTCTGAATCCTGAATGCTGGCAAATACTCCGATTATAACAAATACAATGTATACATTATGGAAGATCCGTTGCGCAGTCAGTTTTATTGATAACAGAGCTTTGTGAGATCGCGATGAACTGAGATGTCAGCTTCTTTTAAATTATGAAGGGAGCGCACTTTGCGCGCATTCTGCCACGCCAAACCACGCACACGCTTGCTTTTACATTAAATTACTTGAAATAGTGCCATGGACGTACAGAAAAAAAACCGTTTTATATGCGGACAGGAGCGGGACAAAACATGAATGTTGCGGACGGGAGCGGGAGAAGGTAACATCCGTCACGCGCAGGTGTCTATTTTGGAACACCACAGTGGATCAGTGCTCACGCTGAATGGCACGAATGGTTGGCTATTACTGACTATTTGAACTGAGCTGTGTAACTTTTTATATATTAGGTTGACTATTTTATTTTGATAATGAACTGACTGACTGTGATGTCAAGTTTGCAATGCTGAAATATGTTATGTGCGCGCGAAGCTCTGGCACGAACGAGCAGAGGAAACATAAATAAAATACTCTGTCATTTTGGTCATAATAAGGAGAAGGACATCATTCAAAATTGCAAGTGTTTACTTACATTGTACTATTGTAAAATAAAAAAAACAAGATGTGCTTTTTGTCGTCTGGGTTTCCATTACGTGAACTTGTTCAAGGAGCACCGCCTCACAAACAATAGACCAAACTCAGCAGCAACTGTCACACATTTCTTTCTTTCGTTTGATCTGTTAATAAGTCAATTATATTTCACATATTTATTCCTTTTATATAGACCTATAGACTGATTTTATGAAAAATATTTATTTTTTATTTTTAGTGTAACTCCATTTTCCTTAAATCGTCCTGGCGACCCATTTTTTAATTCTCGGTCTAGTCTATTGGTTACCATTTTACAGAATCTATATGATACTTCAATTCAATGTTTGAGTGGTAGGTAACAACCATATATCGTCAATATTATAATATCAAGCTACCATAGATGAATTTGCAAATCTGAAAAATCGATTTGGATTATAACTGCAAATCGGCAGGACAAATAAACAAATATCACACATGTTAGGTATCCTAAAATATGATTTTGTAGATAAACGGAGGATAAGATAGCTTCGGTAACAGTCAGGAAGACAACAAAATTAAATAAACAATAGATAGTATGCAAGCAATAGGCTACTTACTAGTCCAAAAGCATGACAGCCAAGTCAGCATCGGTCGGGCACCCCTCCTCCTCCTTCAGCTCACGCCAACGAGCAAACGCTGGCCCAATGTTGATCCTCGTCCTGCCTTTAATACGATCACTTTCTCGTTTCCTCTTTTTGTATTCCTCCGACAAAACCTTTGCTTTCTTCTTTTTCTGTGCTGCCTCGGCCATGACTATAGCATTCGGCAAACAAAGGATAGCTGGGCTCGCACGTCCGATTTTAAGGAAGTGGGGGTGATGGTGGAAGTGACGTATATGTCGTAAAGCAGTCGAATTTTGTAGTATTTTTTTTTTCTCGGGTTACTACCCGAAATCTGAAGTTTAAAAGTAACGATACAGACCCCGTCAGACTATGGCAGACATGCCATTCAACCTATTGTAAGTCGATGTATCATCACAAGAGTCCTGAAAATATATTATGAAGGTTGAAAAGTTACATAGTGCTGCTTTAATGAAAATATCTCTTACAGACTGATCTTTAGATCAAATGAATTGGTTTCTTCTGCAACTGTTATTTTAGTATTATTTTTATAATATAGTATTATTATTTAATTTATTTAAGTAATATTAGTACCTAATTCAATTAGTTGTGATTCTAGTAATTGAATAGGCCATTGTTACAGCTGGGTCAGGTAGGCGAGGAAGACCAGGAAGCAGACTTCAATAAGACAGGTTTTATTACCAAAGAAGAACGCAATACAACAAACCACACAGTAACACAAAGTAAAACGGACAAGGAGTGCTGTAAGTGTGAACAATATAAAGGGAGTGTTAACGAAGAGGGCCAGGTGCAGGGAATCCAGGGAGAGCGGGAAAGCTGATGAGGGAGTGCAAACAGGCATGAGGCAAATTTAGGGACCGTCTCTAAAGTTACATACATTCGTACACATTTCTAACTGTAATGACTTACAGTAGGGATGCACCGAATATTCAGCCGAAAATACTTTTATCACCGAAACAATAGAGATTGCTAAGACATGTGACCAACTGGGCGGCAACGTCATCAGAACGCAAAGAATTTTGGGTATGTTTGGCCCGTTTACATGGCCTGGCATAGCAGGCCAGTGTTCTGGCATGAAAATAATTAAAAATGAGAGAGAAAAACAGAATATAATCCTACAAAATGCAGCGGACTAAAGAAAACATTGTCGGACCATATCGCCTAAAACTAAATCCTAATGTAAAGACGAGATATAATGAGAAAATAAAGGGAATCAAAGGACTGGATCCTTACGAACTGAGCGATTGGTAAAGGGACGTCAAACTGTTGCCTACTTCCAGCACCCATTATATGGATTTCTTTTAAAAAGGTTTAAAAACGAAAGAAAACACGAGAGTCAGCTGTTTTTGAATAGCCTATTGTAAGTTTCTAATTTAAAATGTTTGTGATTTTAGGCTATAACCTATGTTTAAATGTTTTGCCACTTGTGTGTTCTAAATCTAAAGTACTAGGCTATATAAATATTAATTAATAAACGTTTAAATGTAGTAGGCTATGTTAAAACCTGACATCTATGAAAGTGTAAACAAAAGGGAATTGCAATTCTGACAAGCCATGTTCAGTAACAACTTTTGGATTTGAAATAAAAAATAATGAATAAATGCTGTGTTTGTGGTATACAATAGCGGATCAGTTGCGCACTGCAAACGCAGCATGTGAAAGCACAACAGGGCGGCTCCTGAACCGCAACACGCACTGCAGACGGAGCATGTTTAAAAAAAGAGCGTTAGTAGTGCGTACACACACAAAGTTTTCAGTAAATTCAAGTCGCTACAGCAGGCCCAGATGGCTAGGTCCAGGACCCGGAGATTGTAAAAGTGGGGCAGAAAACTGTCGTCCGTGTGAAGGTATAGCCTACTAATGTTTTAAGCACCACAGTCCACAACCACAATCTATCTGCATGCAGTCAGAATTCAACAAAACTGTACACCGTCATTATTACACTACGTTACACTTTGGTCGCCCACATACTCGCCTGAGAAGATACGTGACGTCTGCGCGTGTAGTATGAAGTTTTGCTAGTTAACGAAAAAAAACCTTCAATGTTCTAAATTGACATAATTTCGGTAAGCTCTGTGCATTAACAATTCGTTCAGTGAGGAGGACTGATGGACATGTGTTTTTGCCAGTTAATCCCTGTAAATTCCAAAAGAAAAGTATATTTATTTACAACATGTAGGCTAATATAGTAGGACTCTTATACTGAATCGCGAAAGGAGTTAGCCTATATTACTTAATTCAGCCAGTTAGAAAAAAAAGGTAAATAAATGTTAATACATTTATTTACCTTTTTTTTCTAACTGGCTGAATTAAGTAATATAGGCTAACTCCTTTCGCGATTTGAACATTTGAAAGATTTTAGTAGGCTACATCAATATGTTAAACTATAAAGTTAGTAAACATTTAAATGAAATGCCCATTTATAAAGGTGTGTTTAAAATCAGCCAGAAGCTACTCCAGTTAAACACATCCTTATTAGGAGAAAATACAAAATATGCTATTATCCACATTAGATTAGTTATATAGGGGAGAGCAGGGCACAACCTAACGATTTTTTAACTATTTCAGTTTGTGTGAATCCACTTGGGGTTCAGAGTATTTTTTTCCCCTACATTAATTTCAAACGTCTAATACAATTATGTGGTTTTGTTTCATAAGTGTATGCTTTTTTCTTGATATACCCCGAAAGAATGGAAGTGAAATGTGACAACATGCCCCACAGGTGGGGTAGTATGTCCAAATAACAGCTTAAAATGTTATCATATAAAAAAGACAAACCAAAATATTTTGTTAATAAAATACAATTATTATTATTTTTAAATAAAAAGGCATTTTTTAATCATTAAAAATATACACATTTTTGAGTTTGACAACAAACACATCACTTAATACAGCACAGCATCGTTAAAAATATAACAATAGGGACTCATTTCTGAACATTGACTCCCAGTCTTTATTCACCCTTTTTTCATGGTTTTCTCAAAAGAATAAAAAAAAAAATAGATTATAATATCATATTTCTAATAGGGCTCATTGTAATGCAGTGTTACAACCACGCACCCCACCTGCTCCACTTTAACACATGTAGTGTGTGTGCTCAGGGACAACACATGTTGTGTCAGTTTTAACACATGTAGTGTGTGTGCTCAGGGACAACACATGTTTTGTAGATTTTAACACATGTAGTGTGTGTGCTCAGGGACAACATGTGTTGTGTAGATTTTAACACATGTAGTGTGTGTGCTCAGGGTCAACACATGTTGTGTCAGTTTTAACACATGTAGTGTGTGTGCTCAGGGACAACACGTGTTGTGTAGATTTTAACACATGTAGTGTGTGTGCTCAGGGACAACATGTGTTGTGTCAGTTTTAACACATGTAGTGTGTGTGCTCAGGGACAACATGTGTTGTGTAGATTTTAACACATGTAGTGTGTGTGCTCAGAGACAACACATGTTGTGTAGATTTTAACACATGTAGTGTGTGTGCTCAGGGACAACATGTGTTGTGTAGATTTTAACACATGTAGTGTGTGTGCTCAGGGACAACATGTGTTGTGTAGATTTTAACACATGTAGTGTGTGTGCTCAGGGACAACATGTGTTGTGTAGATTTTAACACATGTAGTGTGTGTGCTCAGGGACAACATGTGTTGTGTAGATTTTAACACATGTAGTGTGTGTGCTCAGGGACAACACGTGTTGTGTAGATTTTAACACATGTAGTGTGTGTGCTCAGGGACAACATGTGTTAGTTTTAACACAGAACCTGTGTCGTGTAATGAAGGTTTGAGTGCAAGTATCTGCATATGAAATTGCCTCCATTGCTCCTCTTCCTCCTTAAAATATTGCATGTCATTTCAACCTATAAATGTAATTTTAAAATTAAGTTGTCTCAATGTAGGACAAAATAAAACATAATATACTGTCATTAATGATGTACTGTACTGTACCACAAACATGTGTCTTGACCCCATGTACGGCTGAACCATATATAATTCCATTTAGTAAACAGGAAAGTTGATAGGTGGGGTTTTTAATGCTTAGAGTTTTTTTCTTCTTCTTCAATTTATGTAACCTGGAAGGACCCTTTGAGATACAGTATGTCTTCTACCAAGGACTTGTGGACATGATGGGCAGCAAAAGAAAAACAAAACACAAATTTCTAGAAAACGATGTAAAATGTTACTAGAGTGGTGATTTCTTTATCATAGGCATGGGCTGTCAATCAATTTATGAACAAGGTGTGGGCTTTTTAAATATTTTTGCCTGGGTCAGAGCAGACATAAAGGCAGTACGTTTTTTGTTTATTAAAAAACTGCAATGATTTGTGAACGATCAGTTTGTTGGAAAGGTAAACTACCCATAATACCAATATGTAGCCACTAAATGCCTGTATATCTCTATATAAAAATAAGCGGGGCTCTTGGCTGCATTCTGGTTTGTATTTCTAAAGTTCTGTCCTATTGCACGCTGTTTTAACATTTAATCCTTAAAACATACTAGTATTTATTTTCATGCTAGTAGTACTTATTTTTTTTAGATACTAGTATCTATTCCATTATTACTAGTGCTCATTCTTTAGTTTGCCTACTATAGGCCTACCTTTTGAAAAAAACTAGTACTTAATCACTAGAACTCATTCATTAGATACTAGTGCTTTTCTTATAATTCACTACCTAAGAAAAATTATACCTAGTGCTTATTTTTGTTACTATTAACATTTTAGATAAAATATATCTCAAGCTTAAAGCTGTGGTAACTTTGCGCTCTAGCGGTTAATAAACAGAACTGCATGCATCTTGCGGAAGAACATTGTACCCGGAGCTACTTCTCTCTGTTTATGACTACACAGAGACTGTGCTCCTCAGCAGCGGTACCTACCAGACCGACTGAAATAGTCCCAATATAAACACTTATTATAAGTGTGCCATAATGATTCAGGGTAAGATAGAAACACGGTTTTGAACATGGATTCATGTTGTACATTCTCATTATATATATTTTTTGTAAATATTGAACACAAAGTCACAGACAGCAATTTAAATATATACTTGTATTATCCAGACGTTTATCCACACGCACGTTATCCAGACGTTTATCCACACGTACGTTATCAAGGCGTTTATCCACACGTACGTTATCCAGACGTTAATCCACACGCACGTTATCCAGACGTTTATCCACACGTACGTAATCCAGACGCATTATTAAAAATATACTTTCTTACATACGTCGCCACCATCGCCGCCGCGCACTTTGAACGCAAGCTCCAACACGTGACCGTGACGTCTAACGTCTCAAATCTTACGTCTGACGCCTGAATACTATGGGATTTTGGCCAGACGGCTGGCGAGCGTTAGTTCTCCTCTCTGTTTGCTTAGCAATCATCACATTTTATAGAAATCACACCTCATAGTCGGTCGGATGTTTAATTTTGGCCCGGAGTGCGCGCCATAACACGTGAATGACGCAACGTCTGAGTGGACGCTTCACTGCCACACGTGATTTACGTGACGTCTGCGTGACGTCTACGTCACGTCTATGCCTCGTCTGCGTCTTAAATTAAATGGAATAAATAGCAGAATAAAAAAAAAGTTAAGACGTTGAGTGAGACGTTTGTTGAGACAAGTGCATGTAGCAAAGTTACTTTAATGAGCCCGACGGGACGCCATACCGAATGCCATAAGCAATCATCACATTTTATAGAAATCACACCTCATAGCCGCTCACTTTGAACGCAGCTCCAACACGTGACCGACTAACCGTGACGTCTAACGTCTCAAATCTTACGTCTCACGCCTGAATACAATGGGATTTTGGCCAGACGGCTGGCGAGCGTATACACGTTAGTTCTCTATGGAACGCGATTGGGGCCAAATGTCTTTAAACGAAACGTGTGACTTTTGACCGTGTCAACACGCACTGTTTGTCCGCGTCAACGCTGTATTTTTTTACGTGTTTCTTTTGTATGTGTAGACACGCACATTCTGGTCGTGTTAAGGCGTCAGTTGTCGTTGCGTTACTTTAGTACGTGTAAAGACGCACAGTTTTACCATGTGAAGACGTCAAATTTGTACATGTTTCTTTACGCTCACATTCTGTACATGTCAAAGTGTACCTTTAGATGTAGCCTAGGCTACATACATATTAATATAAAATATGAATGAATTGCTTTACTGACTACTGTGCTAGAGTAAAGTAGCCTAATGTTACAATGTATATTAATAATAAGCCGAAGTAAATGCTCAATATTATACAATTATTATAATTTATCTATATGGGTTATTGTTTTTTTTTAATTTTTTTTTTTAAGTTAGGCTATATATAATTTCCAAAAGTATATATAGACTAATTTACACAGCGAATATTTATAACTGAACACACACACACACACACACACACACACACACACACACACACACACACACACACACACACACACACACACACACATGTTGTGTTTCCATGTTTTATGGGGACATTCCATAGGCGTAATGCATTTTATACTGTACAAACCGTATTTTCTATCCCCCTACACTGCCCCTGCCCCTAAACCTACCCATCACAGGAGACATGCTGCATTTTTACTTTTTCAAAAAACATCACTTAGTGTGATTTATAAGATGTTTTCCTCATGGGGACCAAAAAAATGTCCCCACAAGGACAAAAATTTGGATATTGCCATCTTTGTGGGGACATTTTGTCCACACACACACACAGTCACACACACACACACACACACACACACACACACACACACACACACACACACACACACACACACACACACACACACACGTTAGGTTTTTGTGAATTGTGGGGACTGTCCATAGGTGTAAAGCATATTTTGCAACTTCAACTTTATTCACTTTCACATAATAATGATTTTGTAATTTGATGTTTAGTTGGTTGTATTGTTTTTTTATACTGTTCTGTCTGTTTTGTTTCCAGGAACATCATATTGGCTGCTGCAGGCTGATGAGTGCTATAATAAAATTACTTCATTATATTTGAAATATGTTTCGATATTCATTTTATTAATATTTTATTTACCCATAAACATGTCTTAAGGAAGCCATGAGTTAAAGAGACAAGAATAACTTTGTGAAACCTTTGGGGGCAGTTTCCCAGACAGGGTTTAAATTAAAACAGGAGTAGGCCTTAATCTGCTTAATCGTGTTTTTAAAAATGGCTTTCTGAAACACAGATTTAGTACAGATTACTAACAAAGATATTTTCAGTAATTTCTTTACACGTTGCAGTTGAAAAACAAACTTTTTGCAAAACTCTAAACACTACATTAGATACGGCATTCAAAACTAACAAACCTTTTTTTGGTAAACATTACCATTTAAATGCCATGTTCGTTTACTGATGACCTATACAGACAATGATGTGTGAAAACACTTATACATAAATTGATCACTTAGAAATCAAAACTCAGGTTTAAAAAAAAATAAGAATATGCATACAAGCTACAATATATATTGTTTCAGCAGTTTCAGTAACAAATTCAAAACAAATTCTGCTGCAAGTGGCTCTAACAAGCCAATATAGTGTCAATATTCAGCTCAGGTGACTTCAGTGTTGATTCAGTTCAGTTGATTTCAGTTCAACTGTAAAATTCCTCAGTTGTGCATATTTGTGTGTAGTTATACGCAAAGTGTTGCTTTTGCAAGAGATGTCTGATGTTTTGCATATTGTGTGTTTTGTGTGTAGAGTTACAAGCAATGGAGCCATATTTTCAGAAATTGTGTGTAAGCAATTAGATAAAACTGTAAATGAATCCTGTTTATTTTAGTTCAGGACTCATAGTCCAGGTGTTAGTAATCTGTGCTTAATCTTTGTTCCAGACAGCAATTTTTTAACCCATGATTAAATTCAAGATTAAGGCCTACTCTTGGCATAATTTAAGACCTGTCCAGGAAACCACCTCTTGAAAATCTGCATTGATAATTCATAAAATGTGGTGTGAGCTCAGTTTAAATTATGATTACAGACAAACACAATCTGATTTAACTATTAACACACAAACAATTATACTTTTCACATTTATGATTAATAGCCATTTAGAAATCATTCACAGTGCAGGGTGAACAGGTTTATTAACTGTTGATCCTTCTTAGAAAATCCTCCATCACATATATATATATATATATAATTTACTTGATTTATTTGTGGGCTTTGGTTCATTGTCTTGTTGCTTCATATAACCTCTCTAAACGTTGAAGACATGGACTGATGTCCTGGAATTCCCCTTTAAATTGTTCAAGAAAATTCATGACTTCAAAGCAGCATGTTTCACAGTTGGGAAGAGCTTTTGATATTGGTTTTGGTATTGCAGTGCCCCTTTTCTATAAATGCTTAGCAATAATTTAGTCTTTTTTTGTCATGAAATTTCACTAGGCATATTTTAATATTTAACCTTTAAACATTTCCTGTTTCCCCCCAAAAACTCCTACATAAATTAATTATATTTAAAAATATAGCCTACATATCATATGCATGCAGTTTATTTTTGCTGCTGGATCTATAATTTTAATAGTAAATAAACATATTTGTTACATAATTTCACTTAAATACGAAAAACTTCCAGTACACGCATGCAATGACCAGTTAAAATATATAGATCATCCATTAAGTGCCTGCTACGGAAGTACGGAAGACCTGAACCGCAAAGTAAAAAAAAAATCTGTACAAAAAAAGAAAATCTAGAATTTCGAGATTAAATTCGAAAAATTTCGAGAATAAAGTCGAAATATTTCGAGAGTAAAGTCGAAATGTTTCGAGAATAAAGTTGAAATGTTTCGAGAATATATTTTTAGTAAAGAACTGCGCTGGTGAAGAACTGGTCCAAACTTTATGTGGCACGTTGACTCGTACGATAAGATTAAACGTACGGCCACGAAATGTGATGTGGTTGAAAGTGTATTTCACCAATAATGACCCGAAAGTCATGCAACATATTTTATTGAGACAGTAAAGAATAGAGATGGTTGTCCTAGAAGGATACGTTCCGATAGTGGGACTGAAAACGAATTGCTATGGAGCAGATGCAGATCGTTCTTCGACGAGATGCGAAAATGCGTAACAATAGTACGAGTGTGCAATCTCGTAGAATGTATACGCCAAAACTAATTTTGGCGTGCATATGGTACGCCGTTTTTGGCGTGCATATGATACGCACTTTATGGCGTATTATATGTACGAATCCCCCACACTCCCACCCTCACCCTTATGGCGGGTGGAATGTGCCACGGATAACCTACCGAAGTAGACAGTCGTGGTATGGCGGGTGGAATGTGCCACGGATAACCTACCGAAGTAGACAGTCGTGTACGTGAGAGAAGGGGTACGTCGCCACAACCGACGCGTGACACCAACGTCGTTGTACGTCGCCACAAAAAAGGCGCGTGACACCAACGTTGTTGCCACAACAGACGCCTGACACTTTTGTAGCACCACAGGGACACCAATGTCCTTGAGAAGTAGGCTATGTTGCCACCACTATAAGTGATATATTACCCTTGTTTTTTTCTAGCTTTTCTTATCCTTACTTTATTTTTTATTAACCGTTGTTAACTTTTACTTTCCTATGTGTTCTGATGACATTGATTATATCCTTATACATATTGTGCACTGTATACAAAGTTGTAAATTGACAGATAATATATAATGTTTAAAACAACAACAACAAACACACACACACACACAAAATCACTCACTTTCTCCTGGAGATTAAGGGCTATGTGCAAATTATACACCATCAGAATTTCAATTTTATTTTATTTTCACAATTATAACAACAACTTTAAAGATGAACCCAATTCAGTAATTACAAACTATGAACATAATTTTCAGTAATGTGCATTCTGAGCTTTTACTTTTGATGATGGCAAGAATTGTACTTTACACTGTTGACCAATGGGTGAATAGTTCACAATATCAGACAATAAGTGATTTTTTAGGAGAAGGCGACAAGAAAGTAGGCTATTTGAATAGCCTTTTTTATGTACAATGATGAAATGTATGACTGAAAAAAATAGTATTTTAATCACAAAATGCAAAACAATACAGGTGCATATTCAAACGTTTTATCTAGGGCTGTAACGATTAGTTTGTTTATCGTACTGTATATTTTATTTATCTTTATTTTTGGGGGTAATAAAGATAGATCTAAGTGAACAATAGCCTTTATTGTGAGTTATATAACCGAGGCAATACTAATTATTTCAAATAAATAGGCGGTGAGTCTAAGATGACTGAGTGATCATAATGTTTTAGTGAACACCTTTCTACATATCATTTTTTTCCTCGCTCAATGTCGTAATAACGAGATGTCGACATCCTTTCTCGTATAACGAGATGTAGGGTATATGTCGTTAAAACGATAATATTTTTCTTGTTAAAACGACATATTTTCTCCTAATAAGGACATCGCCTATATGTTGTATAGTGACGTGTACAAAATATGCCTGAATCATTTAAACTTTAGAGAATGTATAGCCTATGTGCCTTTGTCACATTGAGTCGCACCTGAGTATGCACTGGGCGAGACTTAAGTTGAAATGTTGAAGGATTTATGTTACTATACCTTTATAGTATATTATATTCTACTTAAAAACTATAGCTAAATTCTTTATTTTAATAACCCAATAATGACTCATCCGCACGTTCTGGTTGCACGGTAAAAATGCGTATAGCTTTAAAATAAAAAGCAATTTTTATTTTACTATATCTCTTTACATAATTTTTTTTTCTAAAATCTATAACTTCGTTATTTTAATAACCCAACTAAAGACTCGTCCGCACGTTCCGGTTGCACATGAGGGGGAAATGCATAGCTAAAAAGCTATTTTTATTTTACTATATCTCTTTACATAAATATTTTCTTTCTACTTAAAAACTATAATTTCGTTATTTTAATAACCCAAATGACTCATCTGCACTTTCTGGTTGAAAGGGGAAATGCGTATGGCTTTAAAATATAAAGCAATTTTTATTTAACTATATCTATTTACATAAATATTTTCTTAAAAACTATAATTTCATTTTAATAACCCATAATGACTCGTCCGCATGTTCCGGTTGCACGTGAGGGGGGAATGCGAAGCTAAAAAGCAATTTTTATTTTACTATATCTCTTTACATAAATATTTTTTTTCTACTTAAAAGAAAAGCTTTATTTAATGTCTAAAGAAAAATTTAGCTCGCGTGGTTCTAATCTTAAACCAGCTCCCTGCTGAGTCACTTCATCTCCCGCTTGCGATGTGGGTATATCATTTTATTATTTTAATAACCCAACTAATGACTCACCCGCACGTTCAGGTTGCAAGCGAGGGGGAAATATGCTTTAAAATTAAAAAAAAAAAAAAAACATTTTTTATTTAGGCCTATCTTTTTTACATAAATGTATATATTCTTTTACTTAAACTAGGCCTATAAGTTCGTTATTTATTATTTATATTTGTGTTGTTTCCGTTTTCTTGTTCTTGATTCTTTCATTTGATTTGACATTATGGCAAAATGCTTAAATTTGCATGGTGGTAACTCAAGGTGGTTTTCTTTACCACTTTGTTATTTTGGCTTGGATTTTTTTTTTTTGTTGGAAATATGAACTGAATTTAGAAATTCTTTTAAAACTAAAAACTTTGCGTTTAATAAACATAATTTTTTTTAAATAAAGACGATGCTTGGAGTTGGGTGCATGCACACTAATCCACGGCCTAATAGGCTAGGAAAGGTAGACACATATTGGTTATACAAATAAGAGTATTTTTCATTCTTGTTTTACATTGAATATCGTTACATTTAAAGGATTTGTGGTGGAAATATATACCCACATCGCAAGCGGGAGATGAAGTGACTCAGCAGGGAGCTGGTTTAAGATTAGAACCATGTGAGCTACATTTTTCTTTAGACATTAAATAAAGCTTTTTTTTGTGTGATAAGACTTTTTCTTCGTGTGATAAGTATTCGTTTCAGTTTCAGAAATATTCTCGCAGAGACAGGTGAACTGTTTTTATTTATTTTACAAAAGCACAAAGTTTTGTTGTTATTGTGAGTGTACACAAATAAAAGTAGACCATTTAGAATTGTGTCTCGCACTTATCTGAATATGCCTAAAAATGACAGAGTATTATGAGTTGTTTCCACTGTGCGGAAAAAAACCCATCAGAACCACTGATAATGATCTATCCTAGATCAGTGTTCAGAATGCTCCAGCCCTTCATTAGCCAGAGGGTTAAAGAAAACATATAGCCTATTTAGTTTTTAGTTATGTTTACTCCATAATGTTATTTTTTTTTTAATTTTGATCTGTTAATTATGAAAACTTTTAAATAAATTAATTGTACAGACATGGTTTTGACCACTTCATTGATTTCTGTTTTGTAGAAAGTCTTTCTTTAAAGTGAATTTCATTTGTATAAATTATATTTTAATTTTGATCAATGTTTCATCAACTAATTGTCTGTATATTTAATAAATAATAAGCAAACCAGGAACGTTGGAATGGATTGACCTAACTGAGAAAGGCTGAAACTATAGCGTCTTACTGTTTTTAATACATTTCTTGAATATATGTCTGAATTACAGTAGGCCTATAGATAGTTATGATATTTGTGGCTGGTCCGGGGTCTGATTACTTAAAGTTACGCCACTGAGGCTAATCAGTTTGAGAAATTTATATTTAGATGAAGGCATCTTGAACTGCAGGCTTCATCAATTCCAACAATTTCGTGCTATGGGTACTGCCATGGACACAGGCAGAGGAAGAGCCTATTTTACTTGCTTGCTTCTGCTTTTCAAACATAGAAGTGTGACAAAGCACATAGGATATATAGATTCTCTAATGTAGATAAAGGCATATTTTATAGGAGAACATATGTTGTTAAAACAACATAATCTTGTTATTATGACATAATTGAGTGGAAAAAAATATGAATGTTGCAGCAATGCGTCACCGTAGTTTTGTAACCTCTGATTTGCTTAAATGGGTGAACCATACAAGAAACTAAGCAAGTTTGCTCAGAATGACTTGTTCTCCACATCATTAAATTAAAGAAAATTAAGGTGAGATCATGAGAAAAAAGGAAGGAAGAAATAGTTGTGCATTAGCTCTTATAAGGCTTTATAGCATCCAAGTAAAAACGAATGTCTTTAATGTTCAAAACATGTTTAATTGGTATCACTTCAACACTAATGCAACAGTGTAGTATATGCACATGAAATAAACGTATAGGCCTAAGTGATATACACCATTGCCACTTTTTGGGAAAGTTAACTAATTACTGTAAAATAAATAGCACAAATACCTATACTATAACGCAAACTTTTAAATGCATTTGAAGGACATACATGGAAACGATGTATGTATCAGGCGTTTTATTGAAAAATAGACACATTTACATATGAATTAGGCTTTGAAAAAACAATATTAACAATTTACAATACTCAAAAAGCAGACATAGTTTGCAAAAAACAATAAGTAACAGCAATCAAGGGCAAGGAATTAAATAAATGAAATGAAAATAAATAAAACAAATAAATAGGCTAACATAAACAATTATAATATAATAATTGAAGGAACAACATTTATGTTGAAGTAAGTTCTTGTAAGGACTAGGAGCTATATTGCACTTAGCTCAATGAAGAAACTGTCTATTGTAGCCTATAGCTTTTTCACTTGAAATGGTACAAAGTGAAGCAGCTAAAGCTTTAAGTTCATAAGTAAAATGAGGAAAGGAGGGATTTTCAAACATCTGCATTTATAAATAAAGTATTCAGCAATTAAGTTCAAATAGGTTATTAATTAAGTAGTTTGAAGCAATCTTTAAAGTACACCAAACTTATTTTGTTTGTATTCAAGGAGATTTACACATGTAATAATACATGACAGTTTACTGTTCAATTGAGACCAAAACAATTTTGAGTAATAATAAAAAAGATATGCTCAGTGCTTTCAATATTCCACAAGAAAGTTTTCCCATATCAAATTTAGATTTAAGGAATTATTTAGATGGGTAGCCTATGCTATGGGATGATTTTAGACTCAAAATGATTAATACATGCACACACAATTATCCATGAACTTTTCACTATCCACAAACAAATGCCTTTCAACTTGTATGTGCAAAACACAGAATTGCATGAATGTGCTGCAGTTTGTACAAATAGAGACATTTTTTTGAATACAAATGTTTTATTTTGCATTAGTGTATTGTAATTTGCACATGCAACAAATAAGATGTGCATTTGTGGATCATGTGACGCGTGTGCATTTATTGACGTCTTTTCTGCATTGATCTCATTTTATTCATTTGGATTTTGAGACTTTCATTTCGCGTTTTCAAGCATTTCACAAACCACACACAAACAACTACCAGTGAATGCGCCTGGTGCTGATTATTAATGTATGCACAACTACCAAATGTGCATTTCTACATTAAAACTTTACAACTTGTATGTGCAAAATCCAGATTGACATGAATGTGCAGTATTTTGTACAAGCAGAGACATATTTGTGAATAAAAAAATTCGATGTTGGTCAGAATTTGTGCGTGCACCGAGTACGATGTGCATTTGTGGATCCGGTGACGCGTGTGCATTCATTGACTCGCTTTGTGAGTCGATCCTATTTGATTCATTTGGATTTTGAGACTTTCATTTCGCCAGTTTGGCCTTGCACGATCCACACACAGCTGTCTAAGAAAACCTGCTACCACTAGATGGCAGTATTCTGCGAAACAGACAACGGCACCGAAGCGTTCTTCTGCCTATAAAACACTTAATATGAAATATAGAGCATAAAGTTTAGCCTACTCAATATCATTGAGTTTTAATATCATCGTCTAACTGCATTAAGCCACATTAAGCATTTTCTTTTATAATAGGCTGATTAGGCTCTATGGGAGAAAACGCTTAGTCCCCACATGGAAAAGTACTATAGTATATTATAGTAAAATCACTCTAGTAAATACTATAGTGTTTTTGAATCATTCTATAGTAAATGTACTACAGTAAATTAACGAAGTGTAGTAAATACTATATAATACACTACAATTTACTGTAATATCGTTACCATATGGTTCAAAAACACTATAGTAGGCCTTTACTAATTTATTGTAATTTTACTATAATATACAATAGTATTTTTCCATGTGGGGACTAAGCGTTTTCTCCCATAGAGCCTAATCAGCCTATTATAAAAGAAAGCGCTTAATGTGGCTTAATGCAGTAAGACGATGATATTAAAACTGAGAAGGCTACACTTTATGCACTATATTTCATATTAAGCATTTTATTATGGTTTTCTATAGGAGAAAAATATTGAGAGAAATGTTGTGTTCATAACTTAATCTGCTTGCCTATACTGTTAAGCGTTTTTCTCGTCTTTATAATGAGGAAACATTAAGTGTTTTATAGGCAGAAGAACGCTTCCGGTGCTGTTGTCTGTTTCGGCAGAATACTGCCATCTAGTGGTAGCAGGTTTTCTTAGACAGCTGTGTGTGTGGATCGCAAGAAGTCGTCGCTGCAGCCTGAAGCATGATGACGTATACTGGATCAGATCCAACACGTACTGGACGCGCATGCGCGGTGGTTTCATTCCCATTTTGATGACGCCACATGCGCACGCCAAGTAGAGAGCTTTGTGAACTGGATAAATACTCAAACCGCTCGCGCAAAAACAATTATTAATAACATGCTCACGAAATCAGGACACACGTTTTGCATTTTCCCTTGAATGTGTACCGGTTGTACCTTGAGGATTACAATTACAGACTACTTGACTCATTTTTGCTTCCACTCAACAGCAAGTATGACCAGAATATGTTACAAGTTTTGCATGTATGTACAGGATAACTTAAGCATCACGATGACTTTTCATCAATAATTACGTATTACTATCAGTACTACTAGCCTACTACACAGGTTAGAACATCATCTATATGCAATATTGACCATACATGTCACTTAAGACCAGCGCATACGCATTATAACTAGACTCGCACTGGCATTATAACTAAACGCACTAGCCATAACGAACCACCATCCAGTACGTATTGGATCTGATCCAGCTACGTCATCGTGCTACAGGCTGCAGCGAGGAGTGTCTCGTGGATCGTGCAAGGCCAAACTGGCGAAATGAAAGTCTCAAAATACAAATGAATCAAATAGGATCGACTCACAAACGAGTCAATGAATGCACACGCGTCACCGGATCCACAAATGCACATCGTACTCGGTGCACGCACAAATTCTGACCAACATCGAATTTTTGTATTCACAAATATATGTCTCTGTTTGTACAAAATACTGCACATTCATGTCAATCTGGATTTTGCACATACAAGTTGTAAAATTTTAATGTAGAAATGCACATTTGGTAGTTGTGCATACATTAATAATCAGCACCAGGCGCATTCACTGGTAGTTGTTTGTTTGTGGTTTGTGAAATGCTTGAAAACGTGAAATGCTTGAAAACGCGAAATGAAAGTCTCAAAATCCAAATGAATAAAATGAGATCAATTCAGAAAAGACGTCAATAAATGCACACGCGTCACATGATCCACAAATGCACATCTTATTTGTTGCTAAACGACACACTAATGCAAAATAAAACATTTGTATTCAAAAAAATGTCTCTATTTGTACAAACTGCAGCACATTCATGCAATTCTGTGTTTTGCACATACAAGTTGAAAGGCATTTGTTTGTGGATAGTGAAAAGTTCATGGATAATTGTGTGTGCATGTATTAATCATTTTGAGTCTAAAATCATCCCATACTATGCCATGTATTATTTTTTATATAAAAGTTATTTCATTTTAGGGAGAGTTGGAAAGGTAAGATAATTAATTATCTGTATCAGGCGTATTGTAAGGCGACGACGTATGTATCAGCTTGGAAACGACGTATGTATCAGACACCTTGTAAGGCGACGTGCCTAGTTGAGATGTACATAAATTTGATACATTTCTCACATACGCCGTCGCCACGTTGCCGCAGGTCGTTCCTATCATGACGCCGCCGTGACTTCGCCGCCGGTCTGTCATCTACCGTCTCCATCAATCCCATTCAAAAATAGACACGGACTGACGGCGACGGAAGGGTAGACTGCTCCTTCTACTTCGTCAGGGTAGTATGAGAAATGTCACTTTTAACTCACCATACACCCTACCTAAAAGCGTGTCATATACACGCCATAAAGTGCGTATCATACGCACGCCAAAAACGGCGTACCATATGCACGCCAAAACTCATTTTGGCGTATACATTCTACGAGATTGCACACTCGTACTATTTATACGCATTGTCATGAGATCGTGTTGGGCAATAACTGCATTATTCATATAAATATGGAAATACCCCAAGATGGCTTGAAAAATACACATAAACCATATATGATCACATCTTGTGTTAACTGTCCTCATGTTTCATCAGTTAAAATGTTCTGCTTTTTATTCAACTTAGCTGGATGATTTTTTTTTTTCATTTACTGGAACATCATATCATTAGCCTACTTCTAGACCGTTCATTCGTTCTGCGTGAGAGCGCCTGCTGCTTTACATTGTCGAAGTTACACTACATAAGGCTCACATGATCATCTCATTTTGAATAAAATAAGAATAATCCAAATCCGTCAGGTCACGCATATCTGGTCTCTCTGAATTTAAATCTATATTTATCCACATTGACCCATAGAAATCTTTAACGTGAAGACATCCGAAAAAGTGCGGGGATTTTAAGATTATGCTCTCAGGACAGATAGGCTATTAATGTAGGCTATAAGATTATATTAATAAAAGGGTTTATTTAATCATAGCCTATTCACAATCACAGCAGTTTAAGCCTAGAATCATTCTTCTTGAGCCTCACTAGGCGCTCGCTGTTTGAAAACTCCTGTTTTGACTTTATTCTCGAAACATTTCAACTTTAATCTCGAAATATTTCGACTTTATTCTCGATATATTTCGACTTTATTCTCGAAATTCTAGATTTTTATTTTTTTTTAACTTTGCGGTTCAGGGCTTCCATAGTTTCAGCTGTTGACCTTTGTATCGGAGAAAGAACAGGACAACTTAATGACAAATCATGACATAAGGCTGACATCAAACACAATGTACCAATGCTTTATCCCTTGAGAACAATTATAACGTCTGATGTTTGTTTGCATACGTGCATACCAGCATACCATTACGACATCCTTCATTAATAAACATGACATCTGATGTTTGTATACGTATACCAAGCAGAGCTATACGTACCATCGCGTTACATATGCAAATATAGTCTCAAATATAACAATTTCATTGGCTGCTGTGCGTGTTGACGCGGACAAACAGTGCGTGTTGACACGAGGCTTGTTTGAGATGAGCAAAATCTGCGCAGAACCGATCACCGGTGATCAGCGCGAGATGCATGCCGGTTAGAAATCTGTCCGAGGGCGGTCCGCCTTCCTCTGATGTCATGCTGACGTATGTCAAAGAACTCTCGCGAGCGAAAGCCGGATGTGTCGGATTCTGCAGTTGCTCTCCACCGACTGCGCTGAGCAAAAGCATGATGGGAAACGGCTTACTGACGACACAGCTTAATGCTCATTGGTTTAAACAAACATGTAAATCTTTTTTTAAATGTTTGATTTTAAAACTCTGATATCACGTTTTAATGTCTATAAATTATGTGTGAATATTCCCAAACTGTGCGACCTCTCTGTGTGTTATGTGATTGTTGTCATATTTATAAAAATATATAAAAACATGTATGTAATTAAAGTAAAAATGATTATAAACACGTCTTTCGAATGGAAATGAATAACAAAAACGTTGAGTGTCTTGTTCATAATATTTATTTTCATATAAAAGCAACAGAACTTAAATTACATCCAGTTTATCAGCAACGCGGTGCATGAGTGTGAATCCCGCGATATCCGCCTTTGATCTCGCAGGTGTCGGATCCACTACGAGAAGACAGAACTGTCCGTCTTGCCTTCACTTTTTTCACTCCTCCCTTCACTGCAGCCGCCTAGTCTCGCCATCATTTCAGGCGAGGCGAGGCGCATCTCAAACAAGCCTACGGTCAAAAGTCACGCGTTTCGTTTAAAGACATTTGGCCCCAATCGCGTTCCATAGTTCTCCTCTCTGTTTGCTTAGCAATCATCACATTTTATAGAAATCACACCTCATACGTTTGTGCCGCGGATTCCCAAAATGCTTTGCGTTTACCACCGGGAATACGTCATGATGACGACACATTAGCGGCCGAAATGTTGTGATGACGCAAACAGAAAGCGCGCACTCGTCTCACAGCGCGCAAATATTGAGTTCTCTTTCAAGTCTTGCGCTTAAACGGACAAACTCACACGAAAAAGTATGTAAATATGTCCATCTTGATGAGTATCCGTGCAGACATAGTCTGTATATGCCTTAAGTGAACTTTATACAGTCGAGAAAGACGACGCATATCTCTGCATTAGGTCTTAAAGGGGCAGTAGCCTTTACTGCGGTCTGTTTAATGTCAAACAAAAGACAAGGACATCACTCACTGCTCTTGATTGAATAGCTTTTGTAAGTTTGATTAATCTTTAATTTAAACAGTTAAATATGCAGTTATTTTATGTTTGATTACTTTATTCAATTGCTGTAGCTTTCTGCAGGCCATTAGCCCTGTACATTATTATTTAATGTACACACGAGTGAGGTCAAGTTAAACATTTTATTTATTTTATACTGTGCATTGTTGGAATGTGCTAATAAATATTTGCATAATTTGTAATTGATTTATTATTTGAAACTTTAATATTAATTTATGCAATTGCAATGCCTTGATTTTTAGTAAAGTAAATGCAATGGTACTAATAATTGGCATAATTTCTTTCGGTGTTTCGGTTTTCGGCCTTGGTTTCCTCTTTTTCGGTTTCGGCCAAGAATTTTGATTTCGGTGCATCCCTAACTTAGTATCGAAATGTAACTGTAAAGTGTTCATCTATGTGTCAGCTATGATGCACACCTTTTACATATTCCGTTAATGCTAATGAAGTTAGAAATGTGTAGGTATACCAGTGTCGTATGTAACTTTAGAGACGGTCCTTAAATTTGCGAATATTAAAACGTCCATGTCCAGCGTCAAACCAACTCTATGCCAGTGAGGAACGACCGGTAATGCTCCGTGGTGACGGCTCGTTGGCCTCTGTAATGTTGGTCGCAATTCATCAACTAACTGCAAAATCATGCGTGTAGTGGGAGTCTGTAATTAATTACAAGCATGTTATCATCAAAAACAGCACATCCTCTGGGTCCTCCAAAAGTCTCTCCAACATCAAAACGTCGCTGCTCTTCATCTTATATAATTAATCAATGTAACGCTCTCTCGAAAAAGGTTTTTGTACTGTGATTTTTACCGTTGGATTTCAAAAATGTTTGAAGTTAGGACACCAGTGGAGTGTTTTTGTCGAGTTAGGATGCTTCTGTAATACTCGTTTCCTATCCATAAGATAAGATTATGCATTTAAGAAATGTCATTCTGTAATAGCTTTTGTCCTAACTGAAATTGGCATGGTTACCAAACAGATAAGATAGGATTCAAAAGTTAAGATGTTTCTGTAATACGCCCCCTGGAGCAGGCACAGGAGAGTCTGGAGCAGAATCCAGGAAACACGGAGCTCTAAAAGTCTATAAACCAGCACTCCTGTGGCTCTGTGGGGTCACGGCCATCTCAGCAGGAATCAAGGGCTTAGCAGTGACCCTCCTCCTTGGCCGTTTAGGTTCTTGGGGCTGGCAGGTGGGCACAGGAAGGCCCACTGGAGGGATAGGTGGAGGAAACTGGCTGTGGATGAACTGGCCAAGCCGCTTGATTATCTGAGGGGACTTGACAAGGAAGACACGTATTCTCAGCAGTGTTGGGAGTAACGCGTTACAAAGTTACTCTCTATTGTGAAAAATGAACGCTTGCAAACAAGAAGCTCAAATCTATAGGCCCTAGCCCAGCCTGTGGTTTTACGTTACATTGTTGCAGCCATTAAAATAGTTCACTTTTGTTTTTAATGTCAAAGTAGTTATATTTCGTTTCGTTTCTTTATTAAGTTAATTTAGAAAAATGTTTTTAGCATTTTTTTGTTTGTTAAATGAAAGGTTTTATTTTTTTAAAGTGACGTTAGCCCAAAGCTTTAGCCTCTCAAATCAACACTGGACTTGTCATGCCTATAATAAAACATATATAAAAAAGTGAAAAATACTTAGAGCATAACAAGTTTAAATGTTTATCCTATTATCACCACCACCACAGCAAAAAGGCATTTTTGATAAGTTTAGGTTAGGCTATTAGGCTGATCGTATAGGCGCTCGCAAACGAAACGGTCTACACAAGCTAAACAAATAAATAAAAAAAGCATGCAGGTTGTCTTACCTTACACCTCTCCGCAAAATAAATCCGATCTTCAATTCCCGCGGCATATGCACATTTAATGGAGTTAACAACAACGAAATAAAGCAAAAGATTCGAGCTGCATCTTATCATCAGCTCATTTCAAGACCTAGATATGAGAGAGCGCGACCTAAGCGTAAGATCTCATTAGTTTTAATAAAGATGATTGTGTTTTTGAGACTCTAAGACTTTCAGTGTCCTTGTCCAGGCCCATCAGAAAAACTGTGTGACTTTACCGCTACCTGTTGAGTTTCCTTTTCTGCAACTAACCATCTTATACAATTTTGGTCGACTATTAGGAGGCAGCCCTAGATAACAGTAAAGCTCAAAGTATACTTCTTTTTATTTACACGTACTTGAGCATATGCTCAGACAAACACTCAGCCTTGCAAAGTATGCTTAATTTGACTCATACGCATACACAGACGTTACACGCATGCACAGTTTTGAGCAACACACGGTTACAAAAATCCAGCAGTGCGTGTAAAGTACACGCATATTCTTGTGATTATGGAATTCGCATCACGTGCACTGTATGCTGACCCTCGTGTACGCATAAAAAAGTGAAGCATACTTTGGGCTTAAGAACACTGCTCTGCAATTAGGAGCTAAAGTCAATTAACACTGTTTTGATCTGTCCTTAGATGGAGGTAGAGAGAGCTCTTTTAGATGGTGAGCAGGAGGCAGAGGTCACTCAGCTACATAGTGATAAAGAAATGCTGGAGCAACTCAACGGAAAATTGGGCAACATGGAGAAAAATGCTCAAAGAAATCAAACTCAGGTAACCATCAGGTAACATTGTATTTGTACAGCTTGTAAAGACTGACAAACTTTAGGACAAAATCTCCATAAAGGCAAACATGGGGGTCTCATTCATCACCGTAAGTAAAACCTGTGTGTGAACGTTTTTACACAGAAATCAGGATTCATGAATATGTTGGCAGTTTAAAGGGCACCTATTATGCAAAATTCACATTTATAAGGTGTCTGCACATAAATGTGTGTTGGCAGTGTGTGTACACAACCACCCTATAATGGTATAATGTTTTTTTTTTATCCCCATAATCATTAGCAGTGTCTCAGCACAAGCTGTTTCCAGATTCCTGCAGTGTGATGTCACACTGCAACGGCCCACCCGCGAGTGTTGATGGACACTGCTGTTTTAGGGTAGACCTCAGAGAGCTGTAGCTGAGCTGTACACAGTCCTCCATGTTTATCTCCTCACCAGAGCATTAACAGCAGCATTCAAGTAGAGACGTGTTCTTATTAAAGCTACTAAAGTTCAGTAAGTCAAGAACAGTGAGTGATTTTCTGTTGTTTCGTTCATATTACCGTAACAGCAGATAGAGCAATACATACTGTATTAAACCGCTTTCACTTTAGTAAAGACAGATGGATCTAATATAGATTTCTGTAACTGCATACGTGCACAGGTACAACCAACTGTTTTCATCTGAACTTTGTGTGTTTCTGACATTACCTTGTGAGCATTTGGCAGTTTAATCGCAATAACATATGCAAGAGAACTAGTTTAATGACTACTCACTACTCGCTGACATCCAGCTCTCTGTGCGCATGCGTCACGGGCATGTGCTTGTGTTTAAGTTGATAGCGATAAGGCTTTAAAACACATGCAGATGATAATATTTCATGATGATGAAGAACTGCTATGTCCCATGAACGTGTCTGTGATAGATATAATCATCAAAACACACAGATATTATGTTTCAGTTTTCATGTGTTTACTGCTGTGAATGAGCTGTGAAGGCTCCGCCCTCTGGGTGGGGAGTAGCAGCTCATTTTAAGGGGAAAAACACACTGAGCAGCTCATTTTTCTTCAACCCCAAAATTGGCATTTTCAACATGGCATATTAAATGATCTGTTAGGAATTTTGATCTAAAACTTCACAGGCACACTCTGGGGACACCCGAGACCTACATTACATACTGAAAAAAGGGGTATAATAGGTGCTCTTTAAACTTAAAACTTTAAACCATTATTAGTGAATTACGCCCACCAATATCACATCTACATACTTTCCCCCCCAATTTATCTCTGCCTTGCTCTAACCCAACCTTGCACTTTCTCTATTTCTTTGTCCATCATATTTGTGCCCATTTCACTACTTCTCTGTATATGTACACCATCCGTATGCGTCACCGCTGTGCTGTAGGACAAAGCCCTGTTGGAGGCTGAGAGAGTTAAAGTAGAGAGACTAGCTGAGCTGATCTCAGAGCAGAAGACCCAGTTGGACACCTGTCCTGAAGCACTGAAGGAGCAGCTCCAGATTCAGCTATCCAGGGTCAGTCAGTTACCGTGGTCTCCCTCGTACCTCCGCCCACCTGTGCGGCTAACTATTCTGCTGTCTGTCTCTCACAAACACTTCCTGTTGTGCTTTTTCCTCTCTGCAACAGCTCTGGAAATGCCAATTTTCTCGTTGGTAGGCCTTTCTTCTCTGTGTGTTTTTATCTCACATTTCCTGAGAGTTTCCTTTAGTCACTTGACTGTTAAAGGTCCCATGGCATGGCATTTTTCTATTATTTTATAATGTTTCCTATATTGTTAGTATGATTTTTACATTAAAAAATGTCATAATTTAGAAATAAAACGCATTTTTTCTATCCTGTTATTACCCTCTGGCTGAATGCCCTGTTTCAAGGGGCGTGTCTGCTGTGAGACTTGTGAAAACGCCCACTGTTGTGGTTGGCTGACATCTTTGCATTTGAAATGAGTGTTAGATTATGTTGGGCGTGGTTTAGCGACTGCATGCATGAGAGAGAGAGGCTGACTGCTGGGCACTCATGAATCATGGAGAGCTGGAGGAAGTTTTATTGTACCGCGCTGTGCTGTTAGCGCGAGCTTATTTGTATCTGAGAATTCTGATCGCCCTCTGTAGTTGAATAACTTAATAAGGGATTTGTTTCATGCTACCAACAGAAACGATCGTTTTAGTCACTGGCTTGATTCACTGATGCATTACACTTAGGGCATCAAGACGGCGATCGACGATCTAGAAAAAAGTCTGAGTGAACTTGAATGATTAGCTACACATTAGAAATCACTGATCACAGATCAGGCATTAAGGAACACTGTTACTCACTGTTTGTCGCGGTGCTGTCGAATCCATATCATAAAGTCTGTTTGTAAAGCCTGTGCAGACATAAACTGAATACATTTTCTCCTAATGCTATGGGAGGACAAAGCATGGGAAGGGGAGGGAACCTCTCTGGTATTCACGTCATAACCAGAGAGCTTTCGGATCAGCTCATCTGGGCTGTCATTTTCTCAAAGGCAGAGAAAAACAGCGATAACTCGGTTTACACTGATCAAAATTTCTAGCCACTTGGGGACAGTATTCAGGCTAGGGGAACTCATATTAATGTTGAAAAACCTCATAAAATGAAAAGTTCATGCCATGGGACCTTTAAGCACAATCCTGTGAATTATTGCTGCTTGTTCAGTTAGTTTAGTTTGGAGTTACACCATGTAAAAATACAATCTATTGCCTAATCTATATGCTAAGTGTTGTTGGCTTTTTTTTGGTAGGACACTGAAGCTTTGGAAGCGGAATCAAAGCGTTTTGAAGATTTGGAGTTTCAGCAGCTGGAAAAAGAGAGCCGTCAAGATGAAGAGAAGGAGATGCAGATGCAGCAACTCCTCAGAGAGATCGCAGAAATTCAGAGATCTGTTGTCACTCGCAAGGTGTGTAGATGATTTTGACCTTGAAGTGCTTGTGTGTGGACAAAAAGCTTTTTTATTATCATATTTTTCCTTCTGCACATAAAAACTGTGTGCATTTTAGGAGAGGCTACTTACCCTGAAGAAGCAGGCAACCCAGATCACCCAGCAGGCACAGCGGGAAAAGGAGAACTTCATGAAAGAGAAGAGCAACCTCATTTATATGCTGCAAAGGGTGAGTATATATACAACGATCAGGCATAACATTATGACCACCTTCCTAAAATTGTGTTGGTCCCCTTTTGCTGCCAAAACAGCCCTGACCCATTGAGGCATGGACTCCACTAGACCCCTGAAAATGTGCTGTGGTATCTGGCACCAAGATGTTAGCAGCAGATCCTTTAAGTCCTGTAAATTGCAAGGTGGGAACTCCATGGATCGGACATTGATCAGCACATCCCACAGATGCTCAACTGGATTGATATCTGGGGACTCTGGAGGCCAAGTCAACACCTCAAAACAATTCTTGAAGCATTTTTGCTTTGTGGCAGGGCACATTATCCTGCTGAAAGAGGCCACAGTCACCAGGGAATTCTGTTATCATGAAAGGTTGTACATGGTCTGCAACAGTGCTTAGACAGGTGGTATGTGTCAACTGGCTGGACCCAAGGTTTCCCAACAGAACATTGCCCATCTGTCATACTACCTCTGCTGGCCTCTATAGTGCATCCTTTTGCCCCATGTGTTCCCAGGTAATCGACGCATACACACACGGTCATCCACGCGATGTAAAAGAATACGGGATTCATTAGACCAGGCACTCTTCTTTCATTGCTCCGTTTCGGCGGTGGACAGGGGTCAGCATGGGCACCCTGACTGGTCTGCGGCTATGCAGCCCCATATGCAACAAACTGCGATGCACTGTGTATTCTGACACCTTTCTATCAGAAGCAGCATTAACTTCTTGAGCAATTTGAGCTACAGTAGCTTATCTGTTTGAGCGGACCACATGGGCCAGCCATTGCTCCCCATGTCCATCAGTGAGCCTTGGCCCTGTCACCAGTTCACCACTGTTCCTTCCTTGGACCACTTTTGATAGATACTCACCACTGCAGACCGGGACCACCCCACAAGAGCTGCAGTTTTGGAGATGCTATGACTCGTCTAGCCATCACAGTTTGGCCCTTGTCAAACTCGCTGAAATCCTTATGCTTGCCCATTTTTTCTGCTTCTAACAGATCAACTTTTAGGACAAAATGTTCACTTGCTGCCTAATATATCCCAATATATAATTTATATTCGATAGATATCAAACCATGTGGTAGCTGCAAAAAATACAATACATGATGTTTTTCAGACCTAACTTCGCTATTTTTTTTTAAACAAATTTTGCAATTACCTTTAATCCAATGTTGTCAGGGTGATTTTTATTATTATTATTATTTTTATTTTTTTTAAGACGTATACCTTCTACCTACACATTTTATAATTTGAAATTAAGCTAACTTTAAATGTTTTCTTGAAAATTTTGCATGTGCTATCTTTCTTTACAATATGTGACACTTGGTTTAATATTTTGTTATCTAATGCAAGGATATTCATACATTTGTACACATTTCTGAATTGCCTCTAATTCCTCTTCAGGAACGGGAAAACCTTTCATCTCTGGAGAGGAAGTACTCTGAGCTGACAGGTGGTCAGGCATTTCCTCTTAACCCTATGTCCATGAAGGAGGTATTGCAAAAACAATGTGTAAAGAAAATAAGCTCAGGAATGGTGAAAATATTGAAAGACTATTTTATCTTTCTGCTTGAATATTCCAGCACTTTCACTCTCTGGAAGAGAGGAGGCGGAGTAATTGCATTAAAGTGGGCGGTGTTCTGCTGAGTGACAATGGAATGTCCCGAGAGAGGCAAAGCTCTGGAACCTTAAACTCTGCCCTTAATCGCAG